>CM060834.1:27955000-27972500 GCA_030762175.1 Metallyticus violacea | reverse complement strand
TTACTACAACAAGATTTAAATACAAATTCAAAGTCAAAGAAAATCGACGAAACTTGTTGATTGTGTATATTTGCTTAGTACATTATAATTGTTTTTAAATATTAACTTTCTTTTGATTTATGGAAATAAATGAACTACTTAAATACACAATGTAACTCGAAACTTTCTGTTATTTCTCTCTATTTTAGTGACAGTGTGAGAGCTCAGGTCATAAACATGGTTATATTTAAAAATGTTTTAAAATACCCACACAGTACAGGTTTGTTTGTTGGGTCATTTTCGTGGTTTAATCTCAACAATAATAATAATAATAATAATAATAATAATAATAATAATAATAATAAAAAAATGTGGTTTCTCTTTTGTGATACTTATATATTGCAAGAATTCTAATTTTATTCCCCTAATACCACACAGTAATGCCATAACTTGTCATTTCATTAATTAATAACCCATAATTTGGATTTTATACGTATTTTTTTTTAAATTACTCCACTGGGGGAGGGATTCGCTTAATTTACGCAGCTCATGCATGACGGACGTTTATCTTCTGATTTCGGCGCCTTATTATAAATATTTGGTTCGTATTGCCTGCTATTGCGTTTCGACACTTAAAGGAAGGTTCATCTTCCTAATAATGGTGTGTCTAGGCATGATAAGGAAGTGCATACGTCATCACTACTAACTAGGCAGGAAAAGGACCTGCAGTTTGTACATCCTGTGTACCTTCCTGGATGGTTTAATTGGATTCCTGCTTCATACATACAATACATGATAAATGTTTGTTATGCGGAAAGCCGAGCAGGTGTTTCACTGAGGAGAAACTTTAATTGAACAGCCGTACTTTCATTAATAGCTGTTGGTAACAAGAGTAGAGGAATAAGTGATTAAAGAAAACGGCTAAGTGCAGCGTACGTGAGGGTCGGCAGGGGTTAAGTCCTCACCTTTTCATTCCCAAGGCTACCAACATACTATTTCTTTTGGCACCAACACGCTGGACAAGGGATACTTATATGCAATAATTGCTAGTTTGAGAACTTTTTTATTAAAATGTTCCCTAAAATGTTTATTTGTAAAAGGGAATAAGCCATCACTTTTGAAACTGCGTACACTTTAGGTTAAAATATTTTTAAAACACAAATTAATCCAGAGATGCAGAATGCAGATATTAATAAAACAGCCCGAGATTATGCAAAACATAAATGCACTGCACACTGTCGTTATACTATTCGAGTGGAAGGGGTAGATATATTATAAGCCCAAAAGACGATATAGAGGTTAATTAAAAAAAACACACACACTTTAGACCTTGAAAACGCATTTCAACAAAAAATGAAATGTTTTGCGCATATTTCATAGCCTCATAATTGAAGTATGGAGTGATTACAGGTCATGAAATGGAAAGAGATGGCAGTAGGTGGTCTCTGGCTGGAAGTAGTGGACCCAGCATTCATCATCACCAGTGGCTATACGCTTTAGGAAACCACCTGTGTAACACCTTGATGATTAAGGTTGGCGGCATTCATAGGAAAAAAAAGTTCCGCACAATTGTGTCATCCGGTAAAGTAATGCTCACCTCTTCTGGGGCTATAAGGGTTCAATCATAACTGAAACATTACATGCCCAGAGGATGCAATCTTAATAGGGAGTTTTATTTTGCTTGAGAACCATTTGAAATATACAATCAGGTGAAAACGTCAAAGTGTACTCTTACAGTGCAATAAGGTGTCGGTCCTGGTGGTGTAGTGGTAACCATACTTGCTTCCTAAACCCAAGATCGCGGGTTCGATTCCGGCCAGGATCCGTGCATTTTTTCGGGGGTAAAAATACTAAGTATGGCTTTCTTTGCATGGAAAGTAAAGTCTTGGGTCCCCATGTCGTACATTTACGGCAAGTAAAAAAATTTCAAGCCTGCAAGAAGAGGCCTCTGAGCAAAATTTAGCGCCCTGAATTGAATGGGACGTTGATGACCTGAGATGTTAAAGAGCGTCCGTAAATAAACCAAATCAACAGCGCGATAATGCCAGCCCATGCAACGGAAAAGAGATTTTGAGTGCATGCCACATCCTGTTTATTCACCGAACCTGACACCTTCAGTGTATTAGGTTTTTGGATCACTCAAAGAAATACTAGGCGGTAACAAGCTCCACACTGACGAAGAGGTGAAAGACGCGGTGCATGGTGGTTATGCATTCAGTCACAAGATTTCCCCCCCCCCCCCCCCCTGTGGAATCCCGGCATTAGTGGATCACTGGAACACCTGCATTGAAAGTGGTAGAGACCATGTAGAAATGTTTTGAATCCCAGAGTATATTGGTGGTCCTGGTGGTCTTATGGTAACAATACTTATCTTGTAAATCCAAGATCGCAAGTTCAAACCCGGCTAGGGTCGATGAATTTTTTCCGGGCGTAAAAATCCTAAGCATGGCTTCCTTCGGAAGAGAAGTTAAAGCCGTAAGTCCCATGTCCTACATTTACGGCACGAAAAAAATCCTCAAGCCTGAAAGAAGAGACCTCTGAGCAAAATTTGTCGGCCGTTTCACACCCTGAATTGAATGGGACGCTGATGACCTGAGCGTCCGTAAATAAACCAAAACATCAATCAACAAAGGTATATAATTAATGAATAAAAAAATTAAAGGTTACTTTTGAATTTTTTTTTTGAGTAGTGTTTAACGCTCGTTTTTACTGCTAAGGCACCACAGGTGTAGGTCACTGATGATGCATGAAATGGAACGATATATTGGGAAAGGATTTTTTTTTAAGGAAGGAAGCGTTCCAGGCCTAAGTTTAGGGTACCTCCCCGGCATTCGCCATTTATGAGGACTGAGGAAAACCTGGAAAAAAACTCAGTAGCGAGGACGGTCCGATGGGATTCGAACCCCAGATCTCCCGCTCACGAGTCCGTGCCTTAACGACCTCGGTCACCCGTTGCGGTACTTTATGACTTAGCCTCGAAGCTAATCGTTTCTTGACCCCTTTACTTGTTCTTTATATTTTATCTTAACCCTCGATAAAAAAAAAAAAAATCAATTTGACTCACTGCTTCCAAGGAATGCACGTTTGACTTCAAGTTCACAGCCCTGTGCGGAAGGCTTTCGCAGATAGTGCAGATTACTTGTCATTTTTCAAGAAATGGTGAAGTATTTAACACGACATGAACTGTCGGAAGTTTCTCCAGTGACATTTTGTCGCTACTAATCTACCAGGCACTGAACTTTGTTAACCGGTTCTGCGAGTCAGTAATTGCTAACTAGCGCTTAAGATATTTCCGACTTGGTTACGGTGACGTAAGCTAACAACTTTTCCAGGCTATTCAAAGCCATTTGAGATTTACAGTTCGCAACAATTGAAGTAGAATTCTTCAAAGAAACACTTATATCAAAATGTCTCTAAGCGATGGTTGGTTCATTATAATTTTTTGTTATATTAAAGTCAGAAAATCACGGGAATTGTTGTCATGTATTTTATAGTCTCTATATTCTTAAATGTCACATGCACTTTGGAGATCCCTGGCTTATTTATTGGGCTCTTTTGGTGCTCCGAACAGCCCCGACAATACGTGTATGACCTAAGTACAGTATCAACAAACTGTGTAGGTCAGTGACAGGTATGAATATGACTCACGCTGCCCACTCATACGCTGTTTGTCGCGACTCGGTTGAAACATGTCTGCTCTTTTGTTGCCGATGGCGTAATTTGTTTTGCGTGCATACAAAAGCGTCTTGGAGACTACTGAAAGAAGCCGCGCATTATTTAATGATTTATAAAACCAACTTTCTTGAACGTAAATAGACTAAGATCGTTTCATTTTTGGAGTTTCCCGGTTATTTCAAGATACAATTATTGATTTTAACTCAATAAAATCGGTTAGGTGTGTCAATATACTATCACAGGCGTTGAACACTCATGAGCGATATTATAGCATATAGAATGCTTAATAATGAAGCTTAAGAGTTAATAAAGGGGCTTACTAATTAAAATAATAATGAATCCCATCATTATTATAGCGTATGCCTTAAAGATAAATATAAGAAGATGCAGTGAATATATACAAATTACTGCTTATTTAACGAAAGTTCACTATGGACTACACAACACAACTGACCGACTCTGTCAAAAGTCCTCTTGTAAGCCCTGGACGAGAGAATGGTGCCGGAATCTCAGGAAATGGTGAAGGATATTACATGCTATAGCAACAAATTCTTGATGGCAATAATTTAATTAAATATTGAACTTAAAAACTTGCATATTTTTAAATGCATACTACATTAGAATGTTCCATTTTGAATAAAAATTACATTCGTTCTGTTACTTTATAGACCAGGAAAATACGAGTTATAAAATAAAATAAAAGTACATTAAAATTTTAACTAAAACATTAAAACTTTTACTTGACGGAAAATATTAGCATTAATAACAAAATAAATTTTTAATTATTTATGTAAAACAATAAGACGTATATTTAAAAAAAGTAGAAAGATAGAAAATAAATTAATATTTATAAAATGGCAGTTCTAACAATATTGTATAGCAGTAAAAATTAAGACAATTAAGATCGATTTCAGGAATTAGAAATTAATTTTTTAAAACAATGAAAGAAATAACTTGAAGGAATAGAATGAAAAATGTGAAAATTAGATAATAGCTGCATGTAGCAAGAAGTATATATAATGCCATTTGCAAATACATGCAGCGAATGGATTAAAACACTAGAACAATAAGCTAAGCGAAACCTGGACCAACCTAAAAACGAGAGAAGAACCGATGTAGGGCGTCCACAACGGACTCAAGCTTAATGCTTGCTGTAGTAGAATGAGAAAAAGAAAAATATTCTGCAGTTGAAGTATAAAATTGAATTAAATTCGGCCTAAATTGTGGCCAAAGATTTTAGGAGAGCTTGAGCAATTTGGCATTATTAGTAGTACGGAATTTCTTACACTTGTGAGAGATGACTGATTCCAAAGACACAACTAGCACTCGAAACATCGGCCCGGTCACGGCGAACCAGATAATGAAGAAACACTGGCGGAAAAATAAAAGAAAAAGGAAGTTGTGTTATCGCAACTAGACGATGACTATTTCAACATAAGGAAGCGATTTGTGTCATGAGGAATAGTTCATAACCGTGCCATACGAGATGTGCGTATTCTCTGCAACAAAGAATTGCAATATTACAGTGTAGTGTGTACCGGTTCCATTAAGAAACAGTGGGAAAAATAGGAAGAAAAATTTCCTGGTGTTTGTGTACAGTACAGTGTAAAGCATTTGTAGAAAAAGTGGCGTGTAAATGTCCGTTTTACTCATGTTGTGTCGCAAATATTCAAGCATGGGTGTTCAGAAGCTGTATTAAATTATGCAACATGTACAATGCAGCTTTTGTTTACGAGGTGGGAGGCCTGGTTTTTCATGGGCTACCCTGCACTTCTGCACATAAAATGAGCCAAGAGATTATCACACCCAGACAAGCGCTTAATGAAGGTTTATCATGATCAGCCACGCCAACAATCATGTAGAATGGATGTTCAATTGTAATAAAAGAAACAACTTAATATCGGCTTAAATAAATTACAAAGCTTAGTGGCCTTCAATAAAAATTGTCTTGGCTATCTTAAGTTCTGTCCTTTAAATTGTTAAATGTCATTGGCAACAATGACAACCGGGACAAAGTCTGCTCAAACGTGTTAGCTGGGTCTTTGAGACAGATCTCCCGCTCCCCTCTCACAATGAAACTAATTTGCATAAGAAATAAGTGATAGCTAATTAATATTGCCTAATATCCCATGGATTTTAAAAATAAGGAACCATACTTTAATTTTAATATCTAGCTTATATTATATAAGAGATTTAGAAAGGAGAGAGGATGATCAGAAATCTGATATTTATTGTTCAATAAGCTAAACTACGTAAGAAAATTTCCTGTAAAAAGCAAGTGTTTGCAAAATAGTATGTTGCAAAACGGTGTAATCGTTCTTGGCCTCTGGCGAAAGACGTAAGATGAACGAATAGAATCATGGACCTGACTCTAGGTAAGGCTACAACAATAGCTCTTTTGTATGTTAGAGAACATGCTAATGCTGTAAGAAAAATGGAACATTCCTAAGGAGACGTTAACGCAGGTGTTTCTTTCTTAGCATGGCATGAACGCGCGACAGTTCAAGCAAGGCAAATCGTTGTGTGACAACAAACGAAGGCAATCTCGGCCTCGCACAAGCCGGTCTGATGACATGATCGAGCGAGTGGTGAAAGTAGCTTTGATAGGTCGCCGAATGAGTGTGGAACACATCTCCTCCAAATTTGGCTTTTCCGTGGGATCTGTGCACAATCCTGCATGAAGACCTGAAAATGCGAAAAGGGTCCTCCAGGTGGGTGCCACGACGACCACAAGACTGCGCGCGTCATGTGGCCAGGCAATGTAGACGCGTGATGACGGCATGGATGGGATGTTTTTTTCTTCGTTGTGACAATGGATGAAACAAGGATGTCGTTTTTCAATCCTAAAACGAAGCATCAATCTGCTCAATGGAAGCACTCAGATTCACTCAGATTTTCCTGTGGTCAAAACAGACTTCTATGAGGCTATGGAACCAGCGTCGGCGTTGTGAAAAATGTGTACGGCTGCAGGGAGATTAAGTCGAGAAGTGACACAAGTTTCATAGTTTCCGTGTGATTAGTTAGGCAGGGAAAAAAAAAATCGGAGGGTGTTATAATTTGAATGTACCTCGTACTTTTCGAGAAGTTATTCCTGTAGGAGCCATAAAACGAGGATATCGACTATGACCATGTTGAGGTTTCTTTGACAAATCTTGGCATCCAGAAAAACTGCCGTTACAGTGACCCCTCTAGTAGTTTCTGATTTTATCAGTTCATTCTTATCTGGCGAGAGGAATTGAGAAGACTGAGCTTTCAATTCTGGCTCAAGAGCACTTAACAATGCAATAAAAAGTGTCTTCTGATATTCTAATGCAAATTGCCTACTCTGCGACTTTAGTCAGATGATATGAAACTCACTCGACAGAAATTTTCTCTGCTGCAAATTTTGGGTTAGGATCCTAATAACTGAAGCGGTTGGTATGTTTGTTTCATATGTAACGTCTTCAAATATATGACTTGATCGTGCTCCAAAACTGCTTTTTCATTTTGATGATTGCCTAACTACTATTTGCATAAATTTTACACAAAGCATTGGATATTGGATAATGATATTGTCGCTCCCCAGGTAAAACTGTCCTTGTACATTTTATGAAACTTCCGAAAGACCTGGGTGGGGGTTTTGCGAATGCCTTCCCAATTAAAGTCTTATTGAATCTAAAACATCATGATAAGGAAGCGATTTCCGGGATCAAATGTAACACCAACATATGTTCAGAGTTAAGATATATCAATGCGTATTAATTATTTTCAAATATTTCACGTTAAAAAGTGCAAGTTACGAGTTTCCTTTGTTACTGGTTTACTGGAGCTGATGCATGACGAATATATTTCTCTCACGACTACTTTTTCTCACTATCCCCTTATCAATCTTTTCAGACAAACTCTGCGTTTCCTGCCCGCGCAAATATGTACACTAACAATATATAGCAATAATGCATTGACAATATTTTCATACTATATACACAATGCTTTGTGACACTGTCAATGCATTATGCCTATATTCGCTACAATATGGGCTAAAATTTAATTTAATTTAGTAAGATCTGATTTGACCCGCTTTCTTCAGAGAGTTTCTCAGTGCAGACACCAGCTAGTCACCACTGTAAATGAAGAATAAATTAGATTTTCTAAGCGTAACAAACAGAATGATATCACCATACTAGCAATACATGCGTAATGTGCAGACCTTTTGAAAAGCCGTCATTTACTCACCCACTCTTTGAAAAATCATAAAATGCTATAATTGTGGTTTTGCTAAGAAAGGTAGGCTCTAATGAATGGAAATACCCACACTACCAAATCGGCATTAGGTATCACGCACGCACACGTTGTGATTTATGATAAGTACTCGGCGTTTTGTTTGGGTGGAGAGTCATCCGGTCTGAAATAAAGAAATTTAAGGATGTGAGCAGAGGGAGGGAATGTAGTAAGAACCTGTCATCGCTTAGCATGCATCGGAGTGCCTCTGTCCCACTAATTGTTTCTAATGAAGTGGCCCGGCGAATCCCATTATTCTCTTCACACAGCCCAGGTTTGCCAACCACGTACCTGCAGCATTTTTTGTTTCTATTGATGCGCCCCCCGTACGAGTAACACATGCAGTACGTGGCCTCCCAATAGGGCACCGCTCTTGTTAGTCATCTGAAAGTGTGGCCTTGTTCGGCCATTCTCAAGAAATCTTGTAACTTTTTACGTCTTATATTCTATCAATGTGCGTGGAAAGTAATAGATGTTCTATTAATATATTAAGAATGAAAAAGGAAGAATAACACACGAGAACTTGCCACAATAACGAACGTGGAAACTTACGCTTATGGGAAAAAGAACACGTGTGGCTTTTTCTGGAGACATACCCTTGAACGTGCAAGGAAAATATTGTTAGAGAAGCTGTAACACTTATAATAATTTTTGCAGATAAACTAAAATAGTAGAAATTAATGAAATAAATAAAAACACATAATAATTATAAATTGCTGAGAATATTTTACAACTTGATTTAAAAGGAGTAAAACAAGAAAATATATCCATATGAACATACTGTGTATTTAATTTACTTTTTGTGTTAAAATAATTATTACATTTAATATTAGTTTACATATATTAATCAAGGCCATGGCTACGCTAGATTTACCTTATTTTAGAATAAATCTGGGATAAGTTCACTGTAATAACATACCTGTAAATAGGTGACGACTAAGTTGTATTTGCAACATTAGAGAATAACTTACAGAGAGCTGTAATTAAACTAAGCTCTATAGCTGGATAACATGTTTTAAAAATATCAACAAAAAGGCCAAAATAATGGGGTTTCGGGGAAAACCCCCACAAAGAACAAAATTTATTATCCACAATGAACCAATGAAACAAGTTAAATAAATTTAATTATTAATTTAATAATTATTTAAGTATTTAGGTTGTAATATACAAATGATATGGATGTTAATTTAGCCAATTCCAGCAGATATTGGGCACAATTAAAAGAACACTTGTTGGAAAATTAAAAGAGATACTGTTTTAAAATTATACAAAGTCTTAGCCATACCATTACTACTCTATGGCTCAGAAACTTGATCACTAACAACAAAGCAATAATAAAGGATAGAAACAGCAGGAGATGTGTTAGATCACAAACAATACTCGGATATCTGTGAAGTACTTCAATTACAAGCATCATAGAAAAAATCGATAAACACGTTTCAGAATTTCATGATCATGTAAATAAAAGAATCCCAAATGCATCCCCCAAATAGTAGATGACTATAAATACATAGTACGACTGAATACTGGACGCCCTCGAAAGAGATGGAAAGACCAGTTTCAATAAAAATCTTTTATTTTGTGGAGACAGAACAGGCCTTAACAGATGTAAACCGTAGTTGTATATGATAAATGATGTTCACTGTAGGCTATGGTGATTTTATAATATTTTCTCACATATTTTTCAGAAAATAAAAAGCTCCTAGTAAAGCACTCTTTCACAAAAATCACTAAACATACCGAGTAAAAATTACAAAAGTATATAATTTTAGCCTATCATATAACTTTAAAACACTATCATATCTTGTACTATCATAAAATAATGTATAATAATAATAATAATAATAATAATAATAATAATAATAATAATAATGTGCAGAATAATCTTATAAATATGTTAATAAAATTTGGAAAAATTGAAATTATTGGCACTTTATACTTGTAAGACACATTCAGATAATAAATTTCGTTAATAAGTAAATAATATTACAACATTCATTCAGCAACTATAACATTTCAAACCATTGTATAAAGAGTTAACTTGAGTTTAGGCATAAAATGAATCATCAGTTATACCTAACTTGGAAACGTGGGCTGTATAAACACTAATCTAAGATTATTTCGTCTTAACCTCAAATTAAATCTAAATCGTGAAATTTCACAATTTAATGCACTAACTACAGTTTAGTAATTGTTAGATAAAATATTTTCTAGAGTACAGCAATAGAAACTTTTAATTATAAATAAAATAGTGAGTCACATTTATTTTAATTTCATATAGGTAAAGTTTCTTCAATGTTTCACTTTTAATTTCTGCGTAATAACAGCACCCAGAGTTATAGGTTATGTTAGGCTAACCTTGCAGGTGATATATTGTACTTATTTCTTTTCAATTCCTGATTATTTCGACATCTTATCCGGTGATGAATTTCGTGTATTTCAAGGGAAAATAATCTTTTCCTAAAACTGAACGACAAACAATTCAAAATACGATTTCGCTTAGAAAAAAATATCGAAGAACTGGAACAGATGTCACGTCCCCGATTACAATCACAGACTAAGCGAAACTATGCCTTGAACTGGATGTTCATGATACTATTAACTTTAAGGTTCCTATGCTAAAGGAAGCTTCCAAATATATTCGAGATATATTCAAAGTGGAGAAAGGAACGACCATCCTAAAGTTACTAGAGCAATAGCGGCTCTGAGACCTCCGTTCATTAAAATACAACAGAAGAGGGCGAGGTAAAAAAATTGACGCTAAGCTTCTATAGCATTTGTAACTTTCCTGGAGTTTTAGGTGCTATAGACTGCACACACACATACCTACTATATCGCTTGGGGGTAATACCACTGAAGTCTTCAGAAGAGAATTATTATAATCTTTGGCAATATCCCCCCATGTACATTCTTTGTCCTTATTTGATATTGATTTTTTTATTTTTAATTATTCTTTGATATTTTAGCACCAAATAATATCCTTCTCATGTTTGCCAAAATTTGCCGCTCACATTTGTTTTTCCTTTTCATTATCCATGTTTGAACACATTAAAAAAAAGTCTTGAAGGCGAGAAAACTGAATGATCATATTTTTTCTTAGGTTGAACAGTTGCACACCAACTCGTTCTAAACACGAATTGCCCTATTATTTCGCAAAGTTGTCTTGGTTTTGGCGTTATTGCAAACTCGAGATTATTTTTATGCAATAGATATGATGACTAACCTCTAGTAACTTTTTAAATTCCACTTAAAAGTAATCTCCAGTTAGCAACGTTTATACCACTGGACCTTCCAATATTTATAAACATAAACTTTCAAAAACAAATAAATATTTTCACGTAACATTACAAATATATTTTTAACATATCTAAGATGAAAATTTTTAGATTGCTGCATTCAAAATTGAAGGACCTTGAACATCTCTGCCTTAGTATATCCATTAATATACTTCAAAGCCCAAAAAATGTGCAAGTATTTCTCAGCTTTTAGCAGGAGAGAATTTTTGACAGTTCAAAAAGTAAGTAAAGAAATCAGATGTATAGAACGTTACTTTTTCTTTGAGATTTTGTTTCAAAGAATTTGTAAATATATAACAACAAATAAAATACAACATTTTTGACTAAAGCAACACTTTTGTAAGATCATAGGTCAAAATTTGCTTTTTGTTCCAAATAATTATTTTGATTTTTCTGTTTAATTGGTATATTATTTATTAAAAACTCTATTTATAAATACTTTTAATTACGAAATGTGTTTTATATGTCAACATTTTTTTTAATATCCCACACTGTTGCAAAAAAAAATATATATATATTTCTTGCCATTGAAGAACTCGCAGTAGTTCGAAATATAGCAGTTTCTAGTGTGACTCTTTCTCTGTGTTTTATCTTTATCTACTTTTATTTTAGTGTTAATTTATATATATATATATATATATATATATATATATATATATATATCTGATACCAATTGTTATAGAAGGCTGTATGATGTATTTTGTTGGTAGATTACTGTTTCAAATATGAATAACAGTAATGACTGCTTTTATGTAAAATATTTAACCAATTGGAAAGTTGTGTGTTTATTTTGAGTTTTACAAGCTAAACATCCCCGTTTTCTTTCTAATATCGTGCCACCGGGGTTTATAAAAATGGAAAAAACATAGAAATAGATATAACAAAACTATACAGAAGATCATGGTAGTAGTGATAATGAAAATAATAGACGTATTTATGAAGAGATAATTTAGTGAATGATTAATTACTTACACTCCCCCTAGTGCTTCCAAGAAAATGATATCTGGTAATCATATGGAAGACATTAAAGGCAACAAAGGAAATATTAATATCGTGATTGACTTGAATATTTTAATTACATGCTGAATGAAACTGTTTCCTGTAATATGTGTGGTAGTAATATTACTTTGTGTGAAAATGCAGGTGCAAGAAATGTATTAGTATGTAAATTGTAAATTAGTTGTATTCACTTTAACGCTATTTTAGTCATAAGTGATAAATTCAGAACATAAGTACTTCAGAAACTAATGAAGACATAAGTGTGGAATTTTTACAGTTCATCCTCATTATTACATTCATTGTAAACTCTAATTTCAGGTCGTTTACCTAAGAACTTTTTGTTCATGGATATTAATATATAATTTTATTTGTATATACAAGGAGTCTAAACAATAACTTATTTTAATTAAATATATTCTCTTAATTGGAGCTCAGAACTTATTACAATGAAAAATAACCAATAAAAGTTTCACTGAGGTATCTGCTATACGTTCTGAGAAAAGGGTACACTAAAAATTAATAATTATGCAATAGTAATTTAGGGCCTCTGAGCTCACTTTAAATAGCTTAGTGTATTTTGGCTTGTATTCTCTGTGATAGTGTTTTAACATCACCATAGCATGTCCTTATCAAGTGGAGTAGCTTAGACAGCAACGTCTGGGACTTGCATTTGGGAGATCGCGGGTTCAAACCTTGGGGTATTCATCCTGATCTTGTTTTATTTCTTTTTTCTTTTACCCCTTGTAGGTTACACAAATACTGGGATAGAGCTTTTCTCCCTATGCATTTTCTGCTCTACCTTTTCATATCATTTAATTCCATTGGTTTTGTTACAGGTTGAAAGGGGCTGGCGGTATGTGCGGTGTGATGGTGGCTTGCGCTTCGAATACGTTTCTCCCCTGAAGCGCCTCTTCTAAGAACTCGAGCTGCTTGGAGGAGTGGCTCCGTTGACATTGGGTAATTCTATCTGGAGATAATGTTAAGGACCTTATCCGTGTCCGTGCCCCATTGTCCCTGAATCCTAACCATCCCGTGACTCCCTAATCTCTCCCTACCTCCTAGAGGCCCCTCCAAGCAAGGTTGAAGTACCAAAAGTTCATCTTCTGTCAATCCAATCGCATGTTCGTAGAATTAAGTAATGTTTCAGTTTATATTTTAGAAACTGATATTAGTTAAATGTTTTTAAGCCTACAAATGTTACACTAGTTGTTTATAATGTTTAGGTGAACGATTATCCAGTAAGGCTACAATTGCCACCTCAATAGAAAAGGAATTTTTATTATTTCTTACCTAAGGGAATGAAAATAAAGACGAAAAAACAAACAATAAACAAACGATGAAAGTTTATTGATTAGGTACAAAGTTAATTTGTTTATGTTTTCCTCCCATAATTGACTGCTCTCATTTCCTCGAGAGAGCCTGTACATGCATGCAGGGTGAGCGTATTTCCTCCTTAGTATCACGATCGCATTCCACCGAATGCCACACATGTTCGTGCAGAACGGGGCGTCTTCGTCACAATAGCAGGATGTATTGATTCTCGTCTCGTAATGGCTGAACGGGAAATTAAAAACTTCATCTTTAAATTGATTTACCGACGAAGGAAATGTATGGCCAATAAAAAGGCAGTGATGTAATGGCATTTTTCTGATAAATTGTATTAGAAGGGGATGATTTAGAAGTGAGTTGGGAGTTTTATATTAGTTACCAACGAGCACTTCTTAGATGGTATACAGATATGGTTATATTGTTTTGGCTAATGTTCCGAGAAGAAATGGCTAGGAGATGAGATACTGAATGCTTAATGTCAGAAATACGTCAAAACAAGATTGATTATACTGGAGTAGAGAAAAATTAATTTGCTTGATAAAAATCAAAAGTTTTCCATTTGATTGCGTTATGAAGAATTATTTAACATTATAACGATTTCACTTTCAGTTTCACATCAACTATATTTTTGAAGAGGCCTATAAATAAATCTCAGATGAAAGACCCTTTCCATTTTGTAATTACTGCAAAGCGTTAACATTTCTCGTCTTCATTTATTTACATCCAACTACAGGGTGGTCCAAAAGTCGCTTTCCCCAAGAGTTTCTTACATTTAATTTACATTTTTTACACATTCAAAATGGAGGCCTTGTTTATCGTCACAAGATTGACAACGTTTAGCAACTGTTTTACATAACTAATATAACTCAGAACTTTTACCGAGTTTCTCGAATGACTGACTATTGGATCATCTGTTGTCACTGATGAAGATTCTGGATTTCATACCTGAAAGCGAAAAACCGCTTGTAACAGACGGTCACTTGAGCTCGGTGTTGTGCTACTGTTGAATAGTGTTTAACGCCCGTTTTTTTACTACTGTGGAACCACAGGCGATGAACAATGATGATACATGAGATGAAATGATAAACTGGGAAATGATTAGTTTTAAAAGGAAGGAAAGATTCCAGGCCTAAGGTTAGGGTACTTACCGGCATTTGTCATTTATGAGGACTGAGGAAAACTTGGACAAAAGTCTCAGTCAGGGAGGACGATTCTGGTGGGAATCGAAACCCAGACATTCCGCTCACAAGTTCAAGCCTTTACGATTCGGGTATCCATGTTGTTGTGCCACGACGGCCAATCCATTCATTGAATCCATGGTAAAAGAAGTTCTTCACTCCTGCACCAATGAGATGGTGCTCCATCGTGTTGCCTAATCAAATGCATATCGGCAGAATGACCACATGTAACATCTGAAGATACCGGGCGCTGATCCTATGACACTTCCATTCCAAATGCCACCCCAAACACAAAGAGTGTTTAATTCTTTAAAGACAATTTCATGCGGATTTTTACTAGTCCAATAAATACAGCTGTGTGGATTCACTCGGTCGTTTAGCTTAAATGTGACTTCTGTCCTTGGAATTGTTTTCCAAAAATCAGGATTGACTTTATGTCGAATAAAAAACTATTTGCGGAGTTTTGAAGGTGTTTAAGAACCAAAAATACCAGGCAGCCTATGATTCACATCCCTAGCCCTCAAAGCAACAATGAAAAGGAGCGATGCGAAGCGCTGTTTTCAATTTGGAAGGAGCGTTTTTTAGTTGTGTTTAACGCCCGTTTTTACTACTGAGGCACCACAGGCGGTGGGCACTGATGATACATGAGATGAAATGATATATTAGGAAAGGATTATTTTTTAAGGAAGGAAACTTTCCAGGCCTAAGTTTAGGGTATTCTCCCGCATTTGCCATTTATGAGGATTGAGGAAAACTTGTAAAAAACCTGTCAGGAAGGACGGTCCTGGCGGGATTCGAACCCTAGACCTCCCGCTCACGAGTCCGCACCTTAACGATCTCGGCCACCCATGGTGGTTTGGAAGGAGTGTGAAGGTATATATGGAATATATTCTTCATATATTAGAATAAGAAACTGGTTGCCTGAGATGAATATGAGGAATTTGAAGATGTTGGTAATAATTTTAAATGATATATTTATTTAGTTGTTATTTTTACTACTACAACCCCAATAAAGGGTCCTTCATTTTATCCGCTAGTTTCGTTCCATCCTAGCGGTAAGGGAGATTTTGTCTCGCTCTGCAATATATTATTGATGGTATCGATGCCCTTATCGTTCAACGAACACATCTTTCCACCAAGCCAAGTTTTTAATCTCAGCATAGGAAGAAGGGATATGAGAGGGATAGTTATCAAACCAAAGCCCAATTCGTGCACTTTTGCCATTGTAACTGTCTGTAGTGCCGGTATGTTGTCTTGGATTGAATTGAATTGAATCGGTTACTTCAGTCTAGCTCAAGGGCTGGCCGTTTATGTCTGGAAGCACCTCCGGGAGGAAGGATGAACTGAGATAAACACCAAGCGGCCAGGAATCACGGTCTTAGACAGAGTCCCTAACAATGTTTCCAGATAGACACCCCAACTTCGATGGAGCCCGCCCTCCAAGGAGTTCGAGCCCTTCAGAAGGGCAGCCTCCATGCCAGATGCTGGGACAGAAACCGCCACCGCACAAGGCACTAGCCAATTTTGTATGTACTTTAAACTGTCCCAAGGTTTTCGAATCCGGGAACTTTTGAATGCGAGTCCCAAGCTCTCCGTCTGACCCACCTTACTTGGTTACTCAGCTTTCAGATGTGAATATTTTTTATTTGATGCATTCTAAATAATTTTTTTGATTCAACTTATCCCCAAAACGCTATTTTTATTGCTTTAGGAATATCAATTGGTAATGTTCAAAGGTTTTATAATATCAAGATAGATTAAGAAAATAAAAAGTAATTAGAGTCGCTGTGTCGCATACACCATACGTCACTGATAGCACTGCTTCATCCAAGTATGTGCATTTTCTCTAATGTTTGAAGATATCCTTTGATCTCTCCATAATTTAGACATATCTCCTAACCAGTTTCCCTTAAAACCCCGGGAAGGTAAATCTTTTTAAACCTGAAATACCTTTCTCATACTCATTCATGTGAAGTTTTGTAACAATCATCCTAAATTAGTTGCAAAATATTATACTTTTTTAAAATTATGTCTATCCCTAATTTTCTGTTGCAATCTTCAAAAACAATGCAATCGTTCCTGATTCATTTCTCACTGCATTTGTCTCGTTCAACAGTGCTAATGAGTGTCATATACAATTAAAAGGTTAACCAACAAAAGTAAAATCTACACTTAACAACTTTGATGATAAAAGCTATAAACATCTCTTGTGGAACAACAAGCTCAAAGCCAGAATAAAAAGTAACTGTGCATCTCCAAAATGAATGGATTCTTACCTACAGTAATATCCTTTAATTTACTTCTAGACATGCACAACACGCCCTCTCTCGGAGTCTTTCACTATGCTCACCTGCAAAAGAAAGAACAATTAAATCAAACCTAGGAGTATGATAAAATTGCAATCTATTTCCTGTTTTATTTAATATTTATATAGGATATGGTGACTTAAACTTTCCCAAAGAAATAAACACAGGAAAATAATTTTACGAGGGCAAGTCAAAAAGTAAGTTTCTCTAATTTTTGAAGTGAAAGGCTAAAACTAGGAGCCATTGTTTTATTTCAATATAACTCCTTTATTTCTTCACACAGTATTAACAAATTATTCAATCGTGACATTAATGCGTTTTTCCCTATCCATACGACTGGAGTTCTGATTGTTGAGTCATGTCAACACTTCGTCTTTGACACTGTCGAAATCGTCTACTGCGCAGATAGGAGTCAATAATGGATGGGCAACATGCTGCTAAAGTCATTTATCTAACACGGCATTTATAATTGTTTGATTTC